>CM050166.1:120353564-120391064 GCA_027410445.1 Discoglossus pictus | reverse complement strand
TTTGCTCCTCTGAGGACCTTCGGCGCTCATTATGATGCCCGCGCTGAGTGCCTTTGGTGCTTATTGCGATCCTCTTCCCTTTGTGTACTTCAAGTTTCCTGCTTTGCAACATTCACCTTCGGCGCTCAGACAGATATATAAGTACAGTACAGATATATAAGTACAGTGTAAAATATAAATGTATTTAGTACAGTAAATTAATAATTTAATATGAATTAAGAAATTAATATACTTTATCTATTTATATTTAATATGCTAACAATCTCTGTGGATTTTCCTGCATCTGAAAATGTACAGTTGGATTGTTGATCACGTGAGGAGAAAGTGTCAGCAATGTGCCAAGTGTGCAGTGTAAATAGGCTGCGTGCGCAAGGCTAAAGTGTTTGTTGTTATTTTAGAATCGTAATGTTGCTATTTGCAAGTTAGTGTTGTAAAATGGCAGCTTTTGTCTATGTGTTACTTGGCTCACAAGCATTTTCCGCCCATTTTAATGGTATATTTTGTATCTCCTACTTTCCTGGCTAACTCGTACGTGCCTAGCGGTGATTTGCGCGCCTCTGTCTCCTTTAGCCTCGTTTTGTGTTTTTTTGTCGACCATTTTTTTTCTTGCTCAGCCAATTTTCGAGTACGGAGACTCTGCAAATTCGGCTTAAGTTTGCGTGCAACCTCACTCCCAGCCGTCCTGGCATTCCCCCTGTGCTGCGTGGGAGTGTTTTTTTCTTTTAATTTTTTTCTTTGACTTGTTTTTCAATTTTTGCGGTTCGGCCGTTAAAGTCGATTTTTTTGACCTGCGTTCCTCAACTGCTTGCAGGCTAAGTCCTGCGTGTTTCAATGCCTCAGCGGCACGCCTCACTTTGCGAGGCTCGCAAGCTGGACGAGAACTCGCATTTTGACAATTAGAATATGTGATATATATACACACACAGACACATACACAATATAAGCTCAAACCCATAGGTATGTATAGGAAAGGGAGGGAAGTTCCGACAACAAGAAAGTTGCTTATTGGTACAGCCTCTATCCGTGAAATCACAGGTGTACTGATATGTCAGTCAAAAGATTTACACCTCTGCAACCTGATTGTTGGAAGTAACGAAAAAGGACTGAGCCCCCTTGTCTTTGAGGGGGAAGAGTCTGTTGGCATATAAACACAGTTTTTTTTTAATTTGATTTGATTTCTCAGTGAAAAATTCATGTATTCAAAAAATTACAAACATATTTCAACATGCTATTAGAAGATCTTTACAGTGATGTGCCGAAATTGTGCTGAATTAAATAATCCTTTAAGCAGGAAAATGTGATACATCTAGTTCTTAATTAGAAAAAAAAATGTTAAGCCTCTGCAAGACCCAGGAGGTATCCACAATACATTATTGGACATTGTGTGTGTGTGTAAGGGGTGTTTACATTTCTGGAGAGCTATTGTTGCAGTGAATGATGCAAGGAGTCTGCTTCTGGGCACTGATAGGGAATTAGTGTTATGGCTATTGAAGTCTTATCCAATTATCATTACAATCTGTTCCCTCCTAGGTCATATTAGTGTAGAATCTGAGCTAGTTATTCACTTAATGAAAACATATCAGATACATTTTTAATACGTTGTACATTGTTAGAAAGCCCTAATGATATCCACATGCTTTTATTTTCAAGTACAGTAGAATATCACTTGCAGGTAAAATTGTTCACATGGAAAATAAAAATCTTCATTTTCCTAAAGGATTAATAAAGCATAGCTCTGAAATATTTTAGAAATGTATTTCGTAATGTGCTGTAATAATAAATTCCTTCAATCCTTTTACCTACATACAGTGATTGAAGAATGTATGGAATGTACATCTGTGTGAAAACCTTCTGCCTCAAGATATCAAAATGTTTTGTTTTTTGCTTTCGCGGAAAGATGGATTCTCTTTCATTAAGTTGTTCACAAATGTAAATTGCTCTTTGGCTGATTTTAGAAGAAAGAGAAATTATTAAAATAGAGACAAGATAGAGCAAGAGGATAATCTAATAAGGAAAAGTATCTTTATATTCATCTAAAACATAACACTGTGAAAAAAATTATAAGCTTGATACAGTTTTTTAAAAAGTACTTGAGTACTGGCAGATGATTTTACCACCATTCCCACTGCGAACATAACTTCTGTGTATTCAAAGTCTCATCCCAACATACAAAATTAACCAGAAAATAAAATGGTAGACTCTACAATGTAAGAGATCTATAGTGTAGAAAAATTACATTAAAGTGAGAGACACTGGGCTTATTCACTCCATCTCTGAAAAAAAAAAATTGTATATGGTCTGGACAACAACTTTGTGCCTCAGTCTCCAATCAGATAAATCAGATAAGAAAACACCATTAATAAACTATCTATGCGTTCCTGTCTACACTTCTTTTAAATTTACTAGTAAGACTGTAAATATCTGTTTCTGTGTTTATTTAAATGATTAAAGATCTACACAAGCAATCTGCCAGATATATATTCCAATTTAATATATATATTATATAATATCTATCTATCTATCTATCTATCGAGGGGCCCTCTCCCAGCTGTCGAACAATTGGGGTATCAATGAGCGCCATAGCCCTCCAGCTACGGAATGCCCTTTCTGACAAGTAGAATAACGTGGCGAGGGGTAGCCGAGAAGTGCTGGGTGCTACCGGACATCCAGCCTGCTCAGAGGGCCAGATGAGTTATTGCGTGAAAGCAAGGACTGCTGATATGACCCCAGGAACAGCAGCGATAGTGGATGAGGTCGCTAGTGAGCTGAAGGTAGGTCTCAGAGAGGAGTGACGAACTGCTGGTAACCCCGGGATCAGCAGCGACTGTGGAGGAGGCTACTGGAGGGAAAGCTTATTAGGCGATACATGAAAAGACATTAACAGCAAGAGGGCTATTGTAGTATGTTTGTAGCGGTGGTGCCTAGCGAAGGCTGATGTGGGGCTTTCAAGCATGATGAAGCCTAGCGAAGGCAAGTGCAACTATGAAAACATGATTGAGGTGGAGCCCAGCGAAGGCTGATGTTGCTTGCGAATGTGGTTGAGCCTAGCAAATGGGACTATGAAAGCGTGATTGAGGCGGTCCCCGAGCAAAGGAGAGTATAGGATTTATGGAGGTATGGGAAGTGGTGCCCAGACAGGGCTGAGTAGAGCGTGTAAGGAGGGTAGATGTTTAATAGATCTGGGCCAGAAACCACATGAATAAGGCGTAGGGAAGCTGAAGTGCTACCTTGGTCGTGGACAAGGGCATAGACAAGTAGGTTCAGGCCCAGATCTATAGTAGGAAAGCGTAAGGAAGTAAGCATAACTTACTTTGAGAGAAACCATAGCTCTCCAGCAATGAGTGTGCCCTTTAGGGGAGGGAAAGGAGCCAGAAACTGCACGGCTGGACGCTCTGCTTAGTATTTAGGTGATAGAAGTGATGCCGGAGAAGGCCAATAGGAGAGCGTAAGGAGGATAGAAGTTTAGAAGATCTGGACCTGAAACCATGTGAATGAGTCATAGGGAAGCCAAAGTGCTACCTTGGACGTGGACAAGGGCATAGACAAGTAGGTTCAGGCCCTGATCTATAGTAGGAAAGCGTAAGGAAGTCAGGATAACTTACCTCGAGAGGAACCATTGCTCTCCAGCAATGAGAGTGCCCTTTCGGGCAAGCAAAGTAGTTACAAGGAGATATGCACAGATGCTGAAGGCAGGAAATATAGAAGCTGCAAGGCAAAGCAGTTACGAGGAGATATGCATATATACTGAAATGAGAAAGCTGAAAAACGGCGGAGAGAAGCAAATAAACAATGAACAGGAATAGTTGGATGACAGAGCTGAGAAGCAAACTGCAGAACGTAGCAGCAGACAGGAGCAGCAGTACCCTGCAGGACACAGAGCCAAATGAGCTGAGGCGCAAACAGGAAACAGTTATAAAGCTGCGGTGAGCCCCACCTAAGGAAGAGGAGGGGCAAGAGAGGGACTGACCATGTATGAAGAAGCTGAGGGCCCCACCCACGGAAGAGGCAGGGCGTGAGAGGGATCTGAGTGCGCGCACACGCACATACCTTAATTTCATTGACAGCATAGAAAATAAATGAATAACATATCAATGGAGCTCTTAGTCAAAGCTAAGTGGGACATTGAATCTCAGCTTTTCAGGACACAGTGTAGGGTTAACAGTCAGTTTCTTTTGCTATTCCATTTTGAGAGAGCATCATTAGTCAAGCAACTATTGACTGCTTTATTTATGAAAGGTAGAAAAATTACATGGCAATCTTTGTACTTAATACTATATACTGTAAGTCCTTGTCACTAAATATATAGATGTTTACTATGCTTCAATATATTAACTAAATTGTGTATGTGATATATACATGACCTGTGAAAGGCCCAGTGGGTATGTCCGTATGACCCTTTGGGCATAACTTGCTCCTTGGATAATTTGTTAGGCACAAACACTTCCTAAAACTTCTAATTAAATAATTAGACACAACCACTTTTTGGGGGGAATACTGGCCACAGCGTTTATTGGTAAACCCAAATTTACATAATAACAATACCATTTATTTAAATATACATAAAGAGAGGGGAGGAGCCTGACGACCGAGACAGTACACTCTGCGCCCTGACCCTCGTCCAGGGCCTACCTTGATGGAGCATCCGTACCCCCGTAGGGTAGGATCACCCCCACTTTACCACTGTCCCGGCGACTCCCCTCACCACCGCCACGCTGTGACAACAACAAATACAGACACATCATAAATCAAACTGAAAATGAAAGCATATCACAACTGTTAATGACATAGACAGATTAAACTAAAATACTTGACTGATTACTTTATTTTTTCTTTTTAACACATACTTTCCAATTTTTTATACCTAACACATGATTTTGCATTTACAATAGATTAACACCTATGCTCCCAATGTTAGGGATGGGTGGGTGGGATCTAATTTCTTGGCTAGCTGGGGGCATAATGGCCAAATTGGCGCCAATCCCATAGGTGGCTCTGCCCCCAGCTAGCCACTCCTACTCTCCCATACTCCCGGGCCTGCAAAGGTCACGTGGCCCTCCGACCGAACCCAGTGCCTGGTTAGGTCTCCAGCCCATTCAGTATATGCAGTTCTGTTATAGTGTATGAGTTGAGTAGTAAATTGCCTCATTAATTTAAATATACTGATATGTCATAGTACTGTAAAATAATACATTTTCAGGAAGAGTATTTAAGCCCTTTTTGGGTTTTTACAATTTGCTATTTCAGACATTATGTAGAGTACATATATAGAATTCTGTTTAGAGTCTGACATAAACATGAGCGTAGTTGATAGGTGATATTTTAAAATTCTTACTGTATACATATATACGTATGTACAGTACTCCAATAATTTCATAATAATGTATGTGTGTCATGAGTTAGCTATTCTTCCCAAGATAGTACACAAATTTACCAACTATGTTGTTTGCAATGAAAATTTGTATTGTGTATGTGTATTACAAACAAACGTAGTTAAAAAACTCTAGTTGCACAAAAAAAAAAATGCCACTATTAAAACCAAAGTATCTATCACCAGGTTGCAGGACTTAAACTGGCTACATATTGATGAATATATGCGTATAGAGAGCATAGTGAGACTCAAACAGTAGATAGAAAGAAGAGTACTATGATCCTTGAAGGATTCCTCCTGTCTGGAAGGCAAAGAGAAGTAAGAATATCACACTCTCCCATTTACTAACCATGACAAAACAACAGGTACTACTGTAAATTATGCAAAGCACATAATTGTCTACCTCCATCACTGCAATATTAATAAATCAGTAAATATATTCTAGTTCCATTATATGTATTAACACATTGATTGCCGGGATCGATATAACGAAAATAAACAGAAATAAAAGTATTTTATATTTCACATTGGCAAGCTTGAGAATGTTGTGCTATTAATCTTAATACCTAACATCACTTTCCCTTTAATTGAAAATGCAGTATTGTGTTGATATTTGCATTTACAGTGCTACGGATAGGACTTTAACCCCCTTGTAGGTCCTCTTTAGTACCCGTTGGCTTTTTGGCTCCTTTTGGGGGTTACGTGCTTGAACCCCAGTGGATTTGTAGCAATTTAATAGTGATTTTCGAATGTAACAGTTACGGGCTTGACATATCAAAGGATTTGCGGCTGCAGGGTTTAAATTTCGACCTGTAGATTGTTAGCCAATTTAATAGCTGAAAGTCTTGCCGGCTACGTTACGGGCTACGGTTTTACACATTGAGGGAATTTAATAGGGCTGTTTAATAGTTTTTATGTGATCTAAATTCAGCTCATTGAAACAGGTGCATAAATCTGCTAAATAATGAAAATCTATAATAGAAAAAAAACAGTAAATCCTGCACATCAGTTTGTTTTAAATCAAAACTGTTATTATATCAGTTATACACTAGATGGCGAACTAAGCAATGTTTTACAAAACAAAATCTTAAAAAGTTCTACATTTTCAGTAATTGTACTCATGTGGATGATGTAGTCTTATGTTCTTTAGAAAGCTTTGAAAAAAAGGTGTTTTTTATTATCTAAGTGTCCTTTCTAGTATTTTAATTTTGCCATATAATGTTCACAATATTACACTTGATTTATTCCTAACACAGGGTCCTGCAATTAGCTCTACAGTAACCCTCTTAGCATTAATGATGTGTTCAGTTCTTTATAATTTGCTAAAAATATTAGTTGTAAAAAGCAATTGTTCAAATAGGTTTAGCAGTGAACTTACCCATATATATATATATATATATATATATATATATATATATATATAGTTGAATAATCAGAGTATTGCAGTATAGGTGATACCTTTTTTATTGCACAAACATATTCACTTATTAAATATTCATATGTATTTATTAAAAAGGGTATCACCATATACTGCAATACTCTGATTATTCAACTAGATTACTGGACAATCACGGCTACCTCACTCTTCATATATATGTATACACAGTGCCTTGCAAAAGTATTCACCCGCCTTGGCATTTTTTGTGTTTTGTTGTCTCACAACCTGGAATTAACATGGGTTGTTTGAGGATTTGTATCTTTTTTTTTTTATTGTGAAGCAAACAACAAATAGAACAAAATAATAGAAAAAGTCAATGTGCATAACTATTCACCCCCTAAAGTCAATACTTTGTAGAGCCACCTTTTGCGGCATTCACAGCTCCAAGTCACTTTGGATAAGTCTCTATGAGCTTGCCACATCTTACCACTGGGATTTTTGCCCATTCCTCCTTACAAAACTGCTCTAGCTCCTTCAAGTTGGATGGTTTGTGCTTGTGAACAGCAATCTTTAAGTCTGACCACATATTTTCCTATTTGATTGAGGTCTGGGCTTTGACTAGGCCATTCCAACACATTTACATGTTTCCCCTTAAACCACTCAAGTGTTGCTTTAGCAGTGTGTTTGGGGTCATTGTCCTCCTGGAAGGTGAACCTCCGTCCTAGCCTCAAATCTCGCACAGAGTGGTACAGGTTTTGCTCAAGAATATCCCTGTGTTTAGCACCATCCATCTTTACCTCAACTCTGACCAGTTTCCCAGTCCCGGCTGCTGAAAAACATCCCCACAGCATGATGCTGCCACCACCATGTTTCACTGTGGGGATGGTGTTCTTTGGGTGATGTGATGTGTTGGGTTTGCGCCAGACATAGCATTTTCTTTGATGGCCGAAAAGTTCAATTTTAGTCTCCTCAGACCAGAGCTCTTTCCTCCATACATTTTGGGTGTCTCCCACATGCCTTTTCTCAAACTCAAAACGTGCAATCTTGTTTTTTGCTGAAAGTAATGGCTTTCTTCTGGCCACTCTGCCATAAAGCCCAACTCTATGGAGCATACGGCTTATTGTCGTCCTATGCACAGATACTCCAGTCTCTGCTGTCGAACTCTGCAGCTCCTCCAGGGTTACCTCTGATTAATGCCCTCCTTGCCCGGTCCGTGAGTTTTGGGCGGCCATCTCTTGGGAGGTTTGCTGTTTTTTTTATAACCTAACCCTGACTTGTACTTCTCAACAACATTGTCCCTTACTTGTTTGGAGAGTTCCTTGGTCTTCATGGCAGTGTTTGGTTAGTGGTGCCTCTTGCTTAGGTGTTGCAGCCTCTGGTCTGGGGCCTTTCAAAAAAGGTGTGTATATGTGTGCACACAGGTGGACATCATTTCACTAATTATGTGACTTCTGAAGGTAATTGGTTGCACCAGAGCTTTTTATGGGCTTCATAACAAAGGGGGTGAATACATACGCACATGCCAATTTTCTGTTTCTAAAAAATCGTTTTATGTATATATATTTCTCATTTCACTTCACCAACTTAGACTATTGTGTTCTGATCCATCACAAAAAAATTCAGATTGACAAAACATTGAATTTAAGGATGTAATGTAATAAAATAGGTAAAAAGTCAAGTGGGTGAATATTTATATATATATATATATACAGTATATATATACAGTTGTGCTCAAGAGTTTGCATACCCTGGCAGAAAGTGTGAAATTGTTGCATTTATTTTGAAAATATCACCGATCATGCAAAAAGAAAATGTCTTTTATTGAAGTGATCATATGAAGCCATTTATTATCACATAGTTGTTTGGCTCCTTTTTAAATCATAATGATAACAGAAATCACCCAAATGGCCCTGATCAAAAGTTTGCATACCATTGAATGTTTGGCCTTGTTACAGACACACAAGGTAACACACTCAGTTTAAAATGGCAATTAAAGGTTAATTTCCCACACCTGTGGCTTTTTGAAATTGCACTTAGTGACTGTGTATAAATAGTCAATGAGTTATTAGCTCTCACGTGGATACACTGAGAAGGCTAGATACTGAGCCATGGGGAGCAGAAAATAACTGTCAAAAGATCTGCGTAACAAGGTAATGGAACTTCATAAAGATGGAAAAGGATATAAAAAGATATCCAAAGCCTTGAAAATGTCAGTCAGTACTGTTCAATCACTTATTAAGAAGTGGAAAATTTCGGGATCTCTTGATACCAAGCCAAGGTCAGGTAGACCAATATATATATATACTAGTAACTTGCCCGCCAAAAATTATGGGAGTAAAATTGTAAGCCTGGCAATGCTGTTTGCCCTACAATACTAATATATGGGCCCTCTGAGCCCCTTCGCCGCTTATCGCGAGCCCCGCACTGAGCACCTTCTGGGGTCATCCCCGGCTCGCAATGGGCGTCAAAGGCGCTCATTGCGAGCCTCTTCCCCTGTGTACTACCTTGGGTTAAGAGTTAGTGCCTTGGGTTAAGTGTTACTGCCTTGGGTTAAGTTTTATTGGCTTGAGTTAAATGTTACTGCCTTGCATTAAGTGTTACTGGTTTGCGTTAAGACTTAGTGCTTAGTGCTCGTATTTCCATGCTTTGGCCTCATTTTTGTCTTTTTTAAGTTTTTTCGGCAGCCATTTTATTTCTCGGTTCAGCGGTTTTCGATTGGGAAAAAAAGCAAAATATGACTCAAATTAACTTGCATCCTCACTCACAGGTTCCTGGCTCCTCCTCCCCCCCCCCCCCCCCTTCCCTCTGCTGTGTGGGATTGTTTAAGTTATTTGAGGCATATTTGTGTGTTTTTGCAGGTATTTTCATTTTGGTGGTTCGACTGTCAAATTCTTATTTTTGCGAGCCCCGTAGTCCATCTACGTGCTTCGGGTCCTAGATCATACTGGCCGTAATTTGGCAGCCGTCGCTAAGTCATTGCAGTTAAGTCCCGCATGTTTCAACTATTCGTGCGCAAAGTCCTACTGGCTTTTGGCGCCTTGAGAGGGAGAGGGAGAGAGATAGGGATATCTTATTTTTGGATCTTTCAGTGTTTTAATTGTTTTTCAGCAAATTTAAATATTTTGAGATTGGCCACTGCTAAGCAACTTTTTGCAATTGAATTAGCTACTTAAATGGTTAATGCTATTGTTAGTCTGTCAGTAGTCTGAGCGGGAGGTTAGTAATATTGTCAAGTGCCTATAATGATATTTTGGAACAAAAGGAAATGTCTGCCTACGTTAAAACAAAGATTAAAAACAATCTTTAAAAGTTAAAAGGGTATTTATTTATTTTAAACTTTCTAAGAGAAGTTTGCCCATTTTCAGTTCAAGTTTGATTATTAATATGGTACTGTGCATAGACCTATATGCATAATTTTGTTAAAGGATTGATTACTGCTAACATTATATTGCACATGCAAATGATTGTGGCTATGCAAACTATGAAATTCATTATGCATTACATACATAAATAATACATTAAATGATCCCCTTCTGGATTGTGCCTTGTCGTGGTGAAGGGGCTTGTGTACCTCAGTGAAGATGAGAGCTATACCATGTAGGGTCACCCAAGATGGGCAGGTCATAGCAGAGAGGTCAGACAAATCAAGGTCAGAACTGTACACCCACTCTAGTATCTTTGCCAACATATGGATGAGCACAACCAGACACAAATGTTAACATGACTCGGACATGACTGAAGGACTGAACAACAACATGAAATGATTGACAAGTTTACTCACACTTTGCAAAGACAGTTGAATTTCAAACTTCAAAGATGTGTAAATACTTTTAATTTAATTTCAAGAAGACTTTTCTGCAGTAGAATACTTATATATTTCTTGATATTTGTAATGATGCAATTACCCCATCACATATATAGTTGTGAGCATGCGAGTTGTTGCTAACGCTTGCGGGCTCGCACAGCGAGCCAAGGCCCTCGCGAAGCGAGGGCACTGGGCGAGGGCCTCAGTTGCTGGCATGGAGCGCCGAAGGTGCTCCATGCCAGCAACTGCGACCCTCGCAAACTTCACGTCGCAACGCAAATAACACGACACACACATTACGACACTCGCAAACAACATACGACACACGTTCACACACATTACGGCCTTGATTTCACTCATAATAAAAGAGTTTGCACAATAAAAACTTTGATAAGCGAGAGAAAAAATGGCCGCCGAACAAAACGAAAACGAGGCTCCACACGCAAACACCATACGAGACACGTTACCACACATTACGACCTCGCAAACATCGGACGCAACACGCCGACATACAAACATTTCAAACACAATAAATACACAAAACACACACATAAAAAACATACCTACAGCAAGAGGAACCATCCAGCACCTCAAAAAACCAAGTTACACCTTCATTTAAATAAAAATAAAACACTTTAGACACTAATGAAATCGCTAAGCGAGAGAAAAAATGGCCGACGAAAAAAACGAAAACGAGGCCACAGCACTCTCAACACGTAAAACACCACAACACACTCGCAAAACAACACACGAAACTCGAAAACCACCACGAAGCACCGACGGATAATCCGCAAAGGCGCATAACACAGATAACCCGCCATTTTATGCAAATGCGGAAGTACACCACTACGCTAAGGGTTTCGTTTCGCGCACGCACAGTATTACACTGCACACATTCATCACGCTTACACAGCAGCTCCACACCACTAATGCTGCAGCAACATGAAAACAGATTGTCAGCTCTTCAACACAATGCTTCAAAATAGGTAAAGTATATTCATTTATTAATATATTATATATTTTAGTATTACACACCAAACAGCATTAGCTACCTTACGATTTGATTGCCGTCATTTTTTGATGGGCAATTCGCTAGTCTATTATATTTTCCAATGACAGATTTTAAAGCAAGACAATGAAGTCACATGATAAAAAACTACTATAATACAACTGGTATGTTGAAAAAGCCCAAGGCAATAATCACAGGTATATTTAATTTTAAGGGCTTATATCCACATAATTAACAAGGATATGATTAGAGCCTTTCATAGTGACAGAATACTTATGTATTTTTTTCAGATATAGGCACTGCTGGATATAATTCTCGATATGTAAAATGAATGACAGTAAATGGACAATCAAAAACTATTTTCTAAACTAAAGATAATATTTAAAAATATGAAAATTGTTGCATATTTTAACAATATTAAAAGTCTTTTTTCAACCTCAATTATTATGTAAATATATATTAGAATAACATGTTTGCTAAAGCTTGAAAACTTACATTACAGTTGTCTTACTATGTCTTCAAGTTTCCCCTGCATTCTCTTCTAGCAACTCCCCCTTTGCCTCCCTAATAAAACAATTAGTTCAGCCAATCACAGAAGAGACTGTTTCTCACAATGTAGAATAATTAGGGGTATAAGTAAGGAATTCCATGGGGGAGTGGGAAGTATGGAAGCCATGACACAATATAATACCATTGCAAAAGTGCAAAAGTAAGTTATCAAGTTTTTGCAAAATTGTTTTGCTAATGGTAATTCTTCTATTTTTAAATATCCCCTTTAGCTGACTGCAAAAAAATAATAATTTCCAGTATCACGTTAGCAATTATCTTAGTGTATATCAGGGGTGGGCAAGTTCAGTCCTGGAGAGCCCCACACAGGCCAGGATTTGATGATATCCCTACTGAGTACAGGTGAGTCAATCACTTCTTCAGTCATCATTGACTCATCTGTGCACAGAAAGGATATCCTCAAATACAAGCCTGTGTGGGGCTCTCTAGGACCAGACAAGCCTTCCCCTGCTGTATATGATTCAAGAATAATTGATAAAGTAATTGGGCCCAGTATTATTTCCATCATCAGTGCTACTCAGTACCAAAATATGTTTGGATCTACAATCTTCTCTTTACTGATGCCCACTTTTTTATCATTCTCCCCTTTTCACATAAGCACCGCTCCAGGCTCAACCATTGTAATACCTGCACCCAGATATCTATACCCCACCAGCTTCCTGAGCTTTTACCCAACTGCTTGCACTTGAATGTAATGTTGATCCATGAATAAACAAGTTCACACATAAATACTCAACAGCAGGGGCAGATCTACAGCAGCTAAGGAGTGTGTCGAGGAGAAGAACATGAAGGAACTATATATAAGGTATAGTCACTGAGAGCTGACTAACTGGAATGATGAGATCTCTCCAGATCTGAGTCTGTTATTTGATTAAAAGTGCTTCCAGGAACCTTTTTTTTTCTATAGCATGAAAAGCTGGCTATATATTGTTACCCATTTTTTTTCCTAAGTGAATCAAACCTGGGAAATTCCATGTTGCTGCTGTATTTATATGCACATGAGTCACTCTTGCATATTAATTAACTGCTTTTATGTGCTAACTAGTATTATTGTCTGTCACTATAGTGGCCAACATACAGACCTGTAATGTTATCTGGCATGTAGACTCCTCTCCTACCCTTATCTGGTATTCTGAGCTGCACATTAGCATACAGGAGCCGCAGAAACAATCACATATAATAGTTGTCAAATTGCGATTCGTTGTCACGCTTGCAACAAATCGCAGTTTGACAACTACGATTGCCGCAAACTCGGCGCATGTGCTTTGAGCAGCTGGGCGCGAATGCGAATTTCGGCGGGGTGCGTGCATGCGGCAGAGCGCGCCTGCGCATTGCGTGGCGTAAGCTGCACATGCGCATTGCAGTGAGGCGCGCGCATGAGCGGCCGCTTGTGCACACGCCCAGAAGAGGAAAACAGACGGGAGGAAGAGACACGCAGGGAAGTAATGGGGAGACACAGGGGGGGGGGGTGGGAGACACACAGGGAAGGAGGGGGAGACACAGAGGAGGGGGGAGACCCAGAGGAGGAGGGTGAGATACACAGGGGAGTGAGAGGAAGGCGGGAGAGACAATGGTGGAGTGAGAGGAGAGGGGAGAGACTCAGGGGAGGGAGAGGAGGGGGGAGAGACACAGGGAAGGAGGGGGGAGACACACAGGGAGAGGGAAGATGGAGAGGAGGGGGGGAGAGACACAGGGAAGGGAGAGGAGGGGGGAAATACACAGGGGAGGGGGGAGACACACAGGGGTGGGAGAGGAGGGGGGAGAGACACAGGGGAGGGGGGAAAGACACAGGGGAGGGTAATAGGGGGAAGAGACACAAGGGAGGGAGAAG
The DNA here is from genome assembly GCA_027410445.1 of Discoglossus pictus. Lineage (NCBI taxonomy): Eukaryota > Metazoa > Chordata > Amphibia > Anura > Alytidae > Discoglossus > Discoglossus pictus. Next base: position 120,377,106 of record CM050166.1, on the reverse strand, counting down.
AGACACAGGGGGAAAGAGACACAGGGGGGCAAGAGACACATGGGAGGGAAAGGGGGAAAAGAGATACAGGGGAGGGAGAGGGGGGAAAGAGACACGGGGCATGTGGGAAAGACACAGGTGAGGGAGAGGGGGTAATAACACGGGGGGGAAAGGAGACACAAGGGAGGGAGAGGAGGGGGGATATGAGACACAAGGGAGGAAGTAGACAGAGGGAGAGACTTGCAATGAGCACCAAAGGAGCTCATTGCGAGGCCTGTGATGTGTGCCGAAGGCACTCATCGCAAGGCCAGTAAAGTAGAGGGGGAGGGAGGCCCGCAATGAGCGTATCCGGTCAAGTAGAGGGGGGGAGAGACTCGCAATGAATGCCGAAGGCGCTCATTGCGAGGCCTGTGATGAGCGCCAAAGGCGCTCATCGCAAGGCCAGTATAGTAGAGGGGGAGAGGCTCCCATTGTGTGGGCTTAACATTTGCCAGGCTTAACATTTTATTGCTGTAATTTTTGACGGGCTAGTTGCTAGTTCTAAATATTTCAGAAATTGTCAGAGCCCAAATCCTGTCAGAGCCCAAATCCAGCCTGTGCCTAACAGAGCCCAAATTGAGCCCAAGTCCAGCCTCTGCCTGTCAGAATTCAAATCCAACCTGTGTCTGCAATAGCCCAAATGAAGCCTAGTCCAGCCTGCACCTACATCATGACTTCAAAGAAGGCTACCAGAATGACCGTAGAACGTAAAAAAGAGTTAATAGTCAAGTATGACAGTGGTAGTCGCATCTGTTATTTCGCTGCTGAGTTAAAAATGCCAAGAACAACAATCACTAGAATTCTGAAAAATGAGGAAGCCATTAAGGGAACCGACGTGGCTAGAGGTGTGAGTACCATCACCAAGAAAAGGTCAACGGCATAGGAGGACGTTGAGAAATTATTGTACGTTTGGATAAACGAAAAACAATTAGCAGGTGATAACATTTCCCAGGCACTGATATGCGAGAAAGTCAAACTATTGCATGCTGATCTGACAAAAGACAAGCCTACAGCAAGTGGTGAGAGCTATGAAGAATTTAAAGCCAGTCAAGGTTTGTATGAGAAATTCAGAAAGAGAACTGGCATTCACAGCGTTTTGAGGCATGAAGAGGCAGCCGACAAAGAAGCTGACAAAGCCTTTGTCAGGGAGTTCAGAGAGCACTTAGAGGCTGAGGCTTTTGTTCCACAAGTGTTCAACTATGACGAGACTGTCTTTTTTTGGAAGAAGATGATTACCAGAACCTACATCACCCAAGAAGAGAAGTCACAGCAAGGGTACTAACTCTGTTGCTATGCGGGAATGCTAGTGGGGATTTAAAAAGCAAAGCCTCTACTAATGTACCATAGTGAGAACACCAGAGTTTTTAAGAGGGAAAACGTGCAGAAAAGCAACTTAATTGTCATGTGGAGGACCCACAGAAAAGCCTGGGTAACCAAAATGTTCTTCACTGAATGGACGAACAAAGTGTTTGGCCCAACTGTGAAGAAATATTTGGAAGAGAAAAGAACTGCATCTGAGGACTCTTTTAAATATAGACAATGCTCCCACTCACTCTCCAGGCATGGAGGACAACTTGCTGGAGGACTTTAAGTTTATAATTGTGAAGTTCTTGCCCCCTAACACAATTCCTTTGATCCAGCCCATAGACCAGCATCTCTAACTTTAAGAAGCTGTATACCAGAAGTGACCTCAGATACTCAGTTGACACTCAGAGAGTTCTGGAAGGACCATTGTAATATCCTCCACTGTGTCACTTTGATAGATAAGGCCTGGCGTGAGATCTCTCACAAGACTATCAGCTGGAGGAGATTGTGGCCAGAAGCTGTAGCGCTGGTAAACTTGGAGGCTGAAACTAGCAGAATAGTGTAGGACATTGTGTCTCTGGGCAAGTCCATGGGCCTGGAGGTGACTAATGAAGACATTGAAGAACTAGTGGAGGAGCACAAAGAAGAGCTCAACACTGAGGAGCTGCAGGAACTTCAGAGAGAGCAGCAAGAGGGAGTGGCTGAAAAAATGAATGCTAAATGGGCTGAATTACAACATTTTGTGGAACACTATCACCCTGACCAAGCTCAAGCAAGCTGCGTTGTGGACTTGTTTAATGAAAAAGCAATGTCTCACTTCAGAAACATTTTGCAACAAAGGCAGAAACAAGCTTTCCCTTCCTATGTTTCTAGTGAAACTGACTACATCATACTCTCCAGCAGAGTCTCCAGCCGGGTGCAGTGGTGTTAAGAGACATAAAGGACAAACCTCCCCTGTGCTGGTGCCTGATGTTGCAATGGAAAATGACTCTCCTTAACTGTAGAGTTAAAGTGAAGATACATTCTCTGTTATTGATCTCAGTACAGTTAAAGTAAAGTTAAATTCTAAGTTATTTGATCCAATTATTGTTGCTTAGTAATGCCTGTTCAGTTTTAAAGTTTTGTTTAAAAAAAAAGTGAAAAAAAGGGGTCTGGAACGGATTATTTTAATTTACATAGATTCCTATGAGAAATGCTACCTCGGTTTAAATCGTCTTCGATTTACATTGTGCCGTCCGGAACAGATTAATGACTTAAACCGAGGTATCACTGTATAACTGAAAACAATAGGTTATAACAAGTCATTTTTCAGTTGAATGTTATTTAAAATTTGCATTTAAACTGAAGTTTACAATATTTACATTTCAACCAGCCCTTCTCATCCTCTCACCAAGGACTGATTGAACTGTTTAATGAGGCCATTATTGCCAATAATTAATGATTTCATCATTAGCTCTGTATCTGTTGTCTTAAATGGGTAATTAGACGAGATAAATCACCCCTTGAGATTAAGTTGAGCAGTCTTTTGTTTTACACATGACTTATACTGAATACAATGGATTCAGAGCTTCAGGAGGTGATCAGCAATTACTGGCAATAATGGTTTTATTAAACAGACAGTCAGTCATAGGTGGCAGGGTCAGAAGAATGTATTAACAGCCAAGTATTCCAAACTGCAATGTAATATCTATGTAAGAAAATGCATTCTTTTAAATAACATATAATTGAAAAGTTTTAAGTTATACCAGATTTGTTATACCATGTTTGCTATGTAACTTTAAATTCGAGCCAAGTGGGAATCATATCCACAGATTTCAAATGAAATCCAGTTCCCCTCAATATGTAGAATAGAACTAAAAATATTCTAACAGTGAAGTGGGTTCATGAGGTCCGTAAGTTTATTTTATCACTAAAATGATGACTACCTTATCCAATTCTAGTACAATAGTGTAATCGGAAAGAGATTAGAGAGAAATAGCAGCCTGTTAAAATCCAAGTAAAAAAACTGAATTTCTGGTTATAAAAAGAATATAAATGGGTTTGTGTAGCGTTGAAGAGCAGAAACAGCCATTATTACTGTCTCAGCAATTACACTATAAGCTATAATCCTCACTCTGCTAAAGATTGTAATTAGAGATCTTGTATGAGCAGGAGGAGGCATAATTGTAGTTTACATGCAGCTCACATTAATTCACAAATATTTATTCTAATGTACCAGAACTTACGATTATTATATTCAGGTGTGAATCTCATAATTAAAAGTTTCTGTATTTCTGTTTTTTGGGCAGAAAGCCATAAACAAGCAGCCACGGTGGAATAAATATATGCTATTCATAGCAGGGATAGCCAAATGACTATAGAGACACACAAACACAGACTGCCATACTGACTACCGGGATATACAAAAATATATGGTCAGAATGAACAAAGCTTAATAGGTTTGTTCTGTGGGTATGATAAACTACCCACAAATACACACTTCACAGACCTAGCAATGTCCTATTGTTGGAGGTGATGCCTCCTAGTTCCATTTCTATCTGGCAATGGTTTCCATGCTTGATGCATCGGGCCTCATGGAGTCGCTCTATTTGTAGGCCACCCAACTCCTGTTGCATAGTTACATAGCAATTGAGGTTGAAAAAGACTTTCAGTCCATCAAGTTCAACCTTTTACGATTTCCTCTGATCTGCAATATGTGGATTAGTTGTTAATTAATTAGTTGTTAATTAATTAATTGATCCAGAGGAAGGCAAACAGAAAAGAAAAAAGGGGATATGTGTTTAGGGATGGGGTATATTTTTAGGGTAGGGTGGAATAGATTAGAGAGAGATCACATAAGATCTATGAAATATGTTATAACTATTAATAATAGAAGGGTACGGGTTCCCTAGTGGCTCAGTGGTTAGGATGCAGGTGCTTTCACTACAGCATCCTGGCTTTAAATCCAACCAGGGAACCAAGAGGCCACACTGATCAGTACTTGGATGGGAGACCACTTGGGAATACCAGGAGCTATACGCTGTGGCCCACTGGAGAAGGAAACGGCAACACACTCCAGTATATCTGGCATGAAATACAAGTGGATCAGCATGATGTGTTGTCCATGAGGTCACAGAGAGTCAGACATGACTGAGCCACACCATTTACATTTTACATGTAGACTATGTATACTTTACCAGTGAATTTACATTGAAAAAACTGCATTACCTCCTACTCTTTCTAAACTGAACTCCTTCTCTCTCTCACACAAAAAAAATCCTAACCCTGCGCTCCTATGACCTGTGAGTTAGCTTAGGTGGCACTGCACAAAGTATGAGTGGGTCTCCATGTGCCAATTTTTACTGCCATTCTTTAACTGGGCTTGCAATGGGGTCTACTGTGTTTATTGGCTCTGACTCGCTAGTTAAATCTAATCTCATAGATGACCATTGCTTAGCAATTACCAGTAAACTGAAAGAAAATTAAGGCAAACTCTAAACAAGGACTATGGACAATCTGGTAGCCATGTTTTCACTCTCACTCCCTCTTTTTCCTTTATTCTGGTATTTTTATCTCCATTCTGCCTCCTTTGTTCTGCCTCTTTTGTGTCTCTCCCCTTCCCGGTTGGTTCTGCCATTAAAAACAGCATAGTGACTAGGAGTCCTGATAATTACAAACACACTGTGCTGTCTTATGAGACTCACAATGACAACCCTAGATTTCATATTTCCATTGCAAGTGTTAGCAAATTGCATATTGGTTTCGTTGCATGCAGACATTTTACTCTCCGCACCCTCCTTGATAGACATCTTTGTGGGAATGTATTATTATGAACTCAGATATTGTCATAAATGGGAATTCTGACAAATAGTTGTGCCATGTGTCCATCTCTGTATGGACTATATTAATGGAAAAGCTTATAACCAAATTGTGGTGATGCTACTTTACATGTGTAAGCCTCATCCTTGCCTTTTATGTTCCAGTATTTATGCCAGTCATATATCCGTGCAGCATTTTCTCTGATTTTGGGAGTGACTCATTATTTAAGGTTTTCAAAATACAGGTTAAGAGCTCCCTCCATAAACTAATATAACCAACCAAAACAGGGGAGGAGAGGAGGAAAAACAAAGAGGGAAAACAAAGCAAGAAATTCAATTCTAAAACATTTGAAAATAAAAGAGATTTTTTTTTACCTCATTCTTATGAATGATGCTTACAATATCAGGGAGACCACATTTTATCTAAATTGCTTTAGTTATAGTCCATTTTTGCACAGTCTTGATTTTTATTTACAATATGATGGCAGCGGGAGAGACTTCCAAAAAGTGTAGCTGAAAGAATTTGTGAAATCAGTTTAAAGTTCAGTAAGGACTGGCAAAGGTTGTGCTGACAGAAGGCTGACCCAAGGCTTCAACTGGAAGATAAAAGTAAAATGGTACAAGCATAAGTATGACTATTAGCATAATAAAGTTATTATATTATTAATCAAGTATACTTATGCATGTATTTTAATTTCAACAGCCTCTATTTTTAGTACAGTGGTCCTTTAATATGTTGGCAGTTGACAATTAAACCTTTGTGTTTTAACCAAACATGTTTAACCAATGGACATTCCCACCACATGCTACCGCATGTGCCAGGGAGACCGCATCCTCTCAAACAAAGGAACAATCTACCCGAGAATATTACTATTTGTGCAATATTTTAAAACTCTGCGCTTGATGTAGAACACAGATGGAGGTTCTCTTATTTTTGATGCGAACATCCTGACTGAGATGTATAAGTTTAAAGCCCCCAGCAATACATGGCCCAGTATCAGCTGTACCCATTCTAGTTTTGTGAAGGAGAGTTTACCGCTTGAGTCTGTCAAAATAAGGGGCTACAAAATTCCAACAATCTACTGAAGTGTCTCTTGTTGAGCTATGCGGAGGGTCTACAAAATATACCATGTATGAATATATTCATGTGTCTGGTAGGAGGAGGCAGAACATGAATTACTGCTTTGAGGAATGCATGGTGAGCTTTTGCTGGTAGAGGCATGTCACTGATGCTACTAAAACAAACCAGGAAGATAAAATTAACATCAAGTTCTCACTTGCTCTTAGTTCAGGGTGCGCTGGCAGCTGCTGTCATCAGCCTTGTGGCAATGTTTTTTTTCTGATATGTCTGTTGTCTTACATTAAAGCACAAAGCTTGTTAAACTGGGAGGAGTCTTTGGTTAAACTGTCAAACTCAATAATGTACTGTCTCCATCATTTATGAATTCTCAAAAGGATATATCAGAACCTCTATAATAAATAATTTAGGAAAAAGAAAATAATCTTCATTAATGTAGATGTTTGTTGATTGCCAGTAAATGTAGTGTATTTTAAGACTTCCACCATATTGTAAATATGTGGTGTTTTGCCATGAGCCATACCCTGGCACCAGAAGAGCCAAATGATTGAAAGTGCAGGAAATATATAAGCACCAAATATGGGCACTGCTTTCTTTTTCTTACATTTCAGGATTTACATGACATGTTTTAGGATGAGGAGATATGAAAATTTAAACCATCTAACTACATACAAAGTGCTGAAGAACCCCCCACCGGCAGGTGCTGGAGTTTGGTTAACAAATAAGCAGTGATTGGGTTTCAGCAACCACAACAAAATTCACTTACCATTCTGGCACGGGAATCCATGGCTGTCCTTGACTTGACCTCATACAACGCATGGACAATTATCTGTCTTACAGTTGCATGCAGCTATAATATACTTATATTCTGCATGGAAAGACAATAAAAACAAACATTGAAATTGATAGATTGATGATAGATATAAAGTCACATTACATGGACAATTTCATTAATCATCATGTGGGTTGTCAGTTGCCCACAGGCCATTGCTGGAGTGAGGCTCCAATAGCCATAGCCACCTCTGCCTTTCACCAACACAGATTAGTACTCTGCGAAGCTCCCTACTTCCCTGCTTTAATATATATATTGATTCTGCAAAATGTACACATCTAGATGTGGATACACAGCATTGTGTAAATAGAGGCAATCATCAAATGTTCTGTAAAAATAACTCTAAGCAATTAATCATTGTCTTAAGCTGCTCTGCTCTTGAGTACTCATCCTCATCAGATAAAAATAGGGGAAGGTATTGTTTAAGGTGGGTTCCCTGGTGGTCCAGTGGTTAGAATTTGGTGTTTTCACCACTGCCACCTGGGTTCAAATCCAGTCAGGCTACCAAGAGGTCACACCATCTTGAAGCCAAGCCTGGTCAGTACTTGGGAGACCACCTAGGAATACCAGGAGCTATATGCTGTGGCCCACTGGAGAAGAAACTGGCAACCCACTCCAGTATCGCTACCATGAATACCAAGAGGATCAGTATGACCATGGACATAAATATGTCCTGGTGTGTTAGGGTCACGGAGAGTCGGAAACGACTGAATGATGCACAAATTGTTTTTTTAAGGTAGTCAGGAGATTTTAAGAAGGATCTGCCATTGCATTAGAGGAACACTGCAGTCTCATATGTAAACCATGCTCTTTTGAAGAACTAAAATAGCATCAGGGAGTGTTTCCTCCCCATTTACTTTGGCTTTCTCCCTGCAAACTGGGAGAGAATTATAATCATTATCAGCCTTATTAAATTGCGATTCGGCCAATTGAAAAGGACTCTATATAAGCACAGAGCATATTTTTTTACAGAAGTATTTAGTTAGTGAAGTCTTCTCTATTGGTAGAGTGATACACTCCTTGTGCATAAGGGGTTTTCTTTGGTAAAGCAGAAGTTGATACACCTTAAACAATACGTTTTGTTATGAAGCCAAAGTGTTTGAAATTTTAGCCATTCTATCCCATCGCAAAGAGAGTTGTGAATCTGACTATGTAAGAACTTCATGAACAGTGCATTGCAAAGCCCTCCTGGTAACTAGACCATAACAGAATAAATGGAATTTGAGAAAAACATTTCATGAATGCAATTTAGTTTTAATGTTATTTGTTTCTTATAAAGTTAGTACATAATACAAAGCCTAAATGGCTTATCTGCTTTACATTATGCTAATCCTTTAACAATGCTTTCTAAATCTTGTAGCAGTAATAGAAGAACAGTAAAACAGGCAATTCATTTTAAAATGATCATGTTACATCCTTTTAATCAAAAATTATTGACGAGAAATGTTCATTTAATGATTTGTTATTCTAAAAGTTAGATTAGATTGTTTGTATTACAAAAATGGATGTATCAAGTTTTCACCTATTTTGTAGTGTTTTGTTTATAGTAAACCATTGCTCTCCTTACCTTTTAAATGCACAACTGATCAGATGGATCTTGACACTGTGTTGTATTTACTAACGTTCAAATTTGTGGTGAGCAGATAGCAAAATCATGGAGAAATCACCCTCTCTGGATTCACTAAACTAGGGGCTCTATTCTATTGGCCAATTAATTAATTTATACACACATAAAATCGCTCTTAAAAATTGCCACATATTCTATTAGCTACTCACAATCCGATTGCGATTACCCCTCCCCCCACCCCCAATCACTACCGGCCAGCCAAAAACACAAATTATAGCTTAGAACTCCATTGGTTTTAGCACAGCTTGAATATTACAAGCTCTAACTAATTAAACGTATTAAAGTTACACAAAATCAATATTCTATTAGACCCGTAGCTCTAGCTCGCATATTAAGTCTGACCCTCAACTGAAAAAAGTATCACGTTCCTGTCAAAAATATTATGAGTACTAAATAGGACTTGTGAGGGTTATAAATACCTATTAGAGCTGTAGCAGCAATTAAACACACACTGCTGTACTTTAGAAACACAATTGAGTTGTGTGATACCCTGGATGTTGTATAATGAAACAGACATAATAATAGATTATCATATGTTTTAATTACACATATGTTTATATTGAACTGTAAAGTGTAAAATGTCATTCATCCTTTTCTGTTGTTTTTTGGTGCTATACTGTCTTTTAATCATTAATCTTTATTTTTTCACAGACCTGTCATAACATTTTTCATACTTGTAAATTTAAACACACATGTCATAAACTGCATTTAATAAAATCTGAAAGTCTTTGTATAACATTTGTTTATTATTGTAGTTCTTTTGTTTAACTGTAACCTTCCTCCATTTTTTTCCTTTTTTTCTTTCCTCCGTTTAACTGTAGATGTAGATTCAGTAAAACATATTATACTGTCTCTTTAACTGCTTCTGCGGCAAACCGCAATGGTTTTAAAACCATTTGCGAGAGGTCTTTAGTGCCCGTAATGTTTTTTAAGTTACGACATTGCCCTGGTTTGCGAGTGATCCATAAAGTCTGATTACAATAGGCTTTTGTTGTAAAAGTTTCTTCGAGTAACTCGTAATCTTTTGACAGCGCAAAAATCAGTGAAAAATTTGCTGTAATTTTCAGCCCCGGCTTGCCACAGTCACTCGTAGCAGTACTCTCGCAATGTTTCAAGGACGGGTGACTGTATATGAACTTATACTGGTTAAAAGAATGTAGAATCACATTTTATGCAGATCTTCTTTCACATCCGAGATACCTAATAGGGGGTGGAGAGAAGTAGAACTGCTGGAAGCTTCAATGCTAATTTCAAATGTAAATTTTAAAATGCTAGATTGATTTATTCTCTTCAGATATTGATTGAATATGTTGCTGATCAATTACAAAATGAAATTCTACTGAATGAACTCTACAGTGTTTTTTTTAAAAATTCTGAGCTTTTGTTATTAAATGCTACTGATCTAAATGTGTATGAGCTAGGAGGTAAATTGTACAGCAGGAGGCAGGCACAAAATGCTAAGGATGTGATGGAGAGCCTCAGCAGACTTCATTATAGTGGTAAAATATTATTGATTATGCCATGGCTATTTTTACATGTGAGAAACTATAATATCTAAAGTCCTTGACTTGTTTTATTTTTTATTTTTCTTAAAAAGACAAAAGGTTTGAATTGGCGGGGGTATTGGGGAGGGGGTACCAACCAAACCAGAAAACAGTGCAGAGATTTTCCGTAAGCACAGATGCTCTTGCTTAACTTGCACTACAAAAACACTGCCGTGATTGAGAATTAGGATGAAAAACAGCTGGCATCACATCTCAGAAAGCATGTCATTTCTTGTGAAAAACAACACAGGGTTTTCCCACCATGTTTATAATTCCAGATTATATATTTTAGGGACTATCCCAGCATTTTTATAATGGCTGATTATATATTTTATGGTCTACAAGAGAAGCTCTCTAAAGGTCCACATGTAACAAAAATATAAAAATATATTATATTGATTAATAGTGATCTCATATTCAATAATACACTGATAGAAAGTGTATATAAAAGGAATCCAGTGTATCCAGTTTTTTACTACTCACAAATAAAGCAGCAACAATATAATACTGATCCAATAAAATAAATATTATTTAATGGGAGTGTGCTTTTTCACTAGATATCGCAATACAATGATATAATACAAAAATGCCATTTATTGATACAATGTAGCTACATCTAATTTTGAGTTTATCAATTGATTTACACCAAAACACCTAACACTTTGAAGATGCAAAATATGTTTTATTGTGATACAAGCATTTTTTGAAGTATAAATCATAATGAGGTTTGGACTTGATTAGACCATTCTCACACATTCAGATTCTTGGTTTTAAACAATCCCAGTCTCAGGTCTTTCAAACTGAAACAGGTTTTCCTCCAGAACCATATTGTATTTGACTCCAGTCAACTTGCCCTTAATCCTGACCAGTTTCCTAGTCCCTGCTAATGAAAAGCATTCCCACAACATGATGCTACCATAGCCATTCGTCACCATAGGAATGGTGTTCTCAGAATGAAGAGCAGTGTCGGTTTTGAGCCACACATACCGTTTCATTGCACCAAATAATTTGCTGGGTCTCCCACATGCCTTTTTGGTAAACTAAACACTTCATCTATGGCTTTCTTCTCACAACTCTTCCATAAAGCTCTTCCATGTGGAGCATCCGGGTTATAGTTGACCAATGGACAGTTTCTCTAGTCACATTTCACTGGACTTTGGATGCTTCAGTGATGAATGTCCCCTTGCCTGGTGGCTGAATTTTGATGGATGGCCTTTTCTAATAATTGATTTAACAGGGCTTCATTGAATGTTCAAAGTTTGAGTTTCTTTTACAACCCTACCCTGAGTAGTGCTTCTCCAGAACTTTTTTTCTGACTGGTTTTGATTTTTCATCTTTCTGATGCTGTTTGTTTAGTTATGCTCTCTAATAAAATCCGGGGCCCCCAGAAACTGAAGGCAATTGATTTTAACAGTGCTTAACTTGGGGTTCACAGCAAACTGCTAGAATACTGATGGAATCAAAACTTTTCAGTTTTTATCACATATAATAGTTGTCAATCTGCGAGTCCCCAGGACTTAGGCTACAATGAGCACCGAAGGCGCTCTTTGCACTGCAAGCCTCGCGAAGCGAGGCGAGCAGTTCAGGGCACGTGGTGCTTGCAGCCGTAGACAAGTAGGACTTAGTTTGCGCTCATACCAAGAGACGCAGGACTTAGCAAAAATTACGGGCCCTATGACTAAGGACCCGAAGCACGTAAATCGACTGCGGGGCTTGGAAAAATACGATCTTAACGGCTGAACCACAAAACTGGAAAAACATTCAAAAACACACAAATATGCCTCAAATTCACTTACACAGCACAGGTGTGGGGGAGCCTGGGAGCCTGTGAGTGAGGTTGCAAGGTAATTTGAGGCATATTTTGCCTTTTTTCACAATTGTAAATCGCAGAAGCAAGAAAAAAAATGGCTGTAAAAAAAACGGAAACACAACGAAAACGAGGCCCAAGGATGTAAATACGAGCCCTTAGCACTAAGACTTAACGCAAACCAGTAACACTTAATACAAGCCGGTAACACTTAACCCAAGGCAGTAGGCCCCTAAACTACACAGGAATATAAAGTACACAGGGGGGGGGAGGCTCTCAGTAAGTGCCCGAAGGCGCTTATTGCGAGCAACGACATGAGTGCCAAAGGCGCTCATGGTGGGGGTTGCAATGAACGCTGAAGGGGATCTTTGCAAAGCAAGAAAGGTGCGTGTCATGATTTACTTGTTTAAGGACTCATATTGCCAGTAATTATGAATATGGCAAAAAGGGAGCATGACAATGTTGCACTGGAATTATGTATTATTGTGTGGTTATGTGTTGCCTGTACATGGTTATTATGTATCCTATTTATAATATATTTTAAGAGGGAAAATGTTATATAGAACATATGTGGAATTGGTAAAAATGCTCTGCATAGAAGTTAGCTGCAGATCATTGCACACTCACACATACAGACCTTGGGTCAAGACAGATGTAGGTACTTCAAGTAGTCCTAAGCAAACACTTAAGTTTAACTTCAAGGTTTTTTCACTAGCCAGCTATAGATATCTGGTGAATTTGATCTCAAGAGCTTTGATAGCTCAAGGTTGCAAATCAGATGGTCTGACATCACACATACACAAATGCACACAAGGAAGTGGTATTGGAGAGTATAAATATGTTGTTTTGATCATTCAATAAAGGTTGAGAGATTGTTTTCACATATACAAGGTGTGAGACTATTTCTGTGTGTTGTATCCTGACTTGGGGAGTGGTCTTGCCATGGGCCACTAGTAACCTGTATCCAGTATTCTCTGCCTGTACCCTTGTGCCTTGCCCTCTTCAGAAGCCATCTTTTGTGCTACAGAGAACAGGAACTACACGATTCTGCTGGGTAGGTTTGAACTAGGTTCATATCAAGCCCCTTTGAAGAAGCAGATCGCGGCTTGGCAAAAACGGCAATGAGAGGCAAAGCGGGGCCTGTAAAGTAGACGGGGGGAAAGGCTCCCAATGAGCGCCAAAGGAGCTTAGCGCAGGGCTCACGATGAGCGCCAAAGGTGTTCAGAGGGGCCATATCCTTGCATTTTGTGGCAAACAGCATTTCCAGGCTTCAAATTTTATTGCTGTCAGTTGTGACGGGCAAGTCGCTAGTTTGTAAATAATTTTTAAAAATAAGTAATTTTTTTTTACTTTCACAATATGAACTATTATATAGATCAGCGATATCCCAACTAAATCCATTTTAATTATATGTTATGACCACTACAAAACACGGGAAGTGTCCAAGGGGAGTGAATACTTATGAAAGACGCTATATATCCAATGGGTTCAGGATCCTCTTATGATTTTAATTACGGTAAATCGAGTAGGAACTCTTCTTGCACCCTCAATTCACAGAAAAAAAGGGGAAATATACAGACTCCTAAAAAGTGATTTAAAATCATTTTTTTCCCACAAAGGAATATAAAATATATTTACCTTGTTATTAAAATGATAATTACAACCCATTATTTCACTAATCCCACAGTTAAAGGTTCGGACCAATATAAATAGTTAATATGTAGATATAAATTGTATTTATGTAAGATTGTTGATGAGCACTTTGGTACTTGCCCTATGAAATGCAGCAAAAAGATCACTCCTTGGAAAGAATGTTACCTGTTTATACCAGATATTTTTTCCGATGTAGCAAAGTAATTAGTTAAAAAAGGGAAAGGTCTCAGCAAGTTTATGTGCAGTGAACATCACTCTACACTTCTCTCTGAAGTGTAAGGTTTTGGTTGGCAGCAGATGGTCATGAGAGAGAGATTTTTTTGTAATTGGGAGTAGGATGTAATAATGGTATGGACAGGTTCACCTCTCTTTATCTACCACTTGAGCAATATTTTTCCAGCAACCTCTGAATCCAATTCCTCAGTATGAGGGTTTTGTCCACTAAAATCATAAATCTAAAAAACTTGGGAGACAATAACATCTCATTAAAGGCGTTGCCTATTAGCATGATGGATCAGTTCGGACACCAGAAATGCCTGAGCTTTGAATGGGAGCCGAAATTATGCACCTGATCAGGGTAACTTAGTGGGCATTTGGGGTAGAAGTTTGGATATTTAGTTGTACAGTAATTAGTTGTAAATAATATGTGATGGATTAGTTTGAATTTTATATTGCTAAACTTCATAGAGAGGGGTACAGTGTATGAAAGCAATAGATCATGTATACAGAGACAGGGATTTTTGATACCTGTGATCCAAGTAATTTACACAGATTATCCACCAAGTCATACACATTGTTAAGCTTAGTTTTGCCTTTTCAAACCTCCTCAACCTTAAAATATAGGATTTCAACGAAAACGAATGGGAGTGAGTGGCAATGGTCTGAATTTAATTTCTGATCTGTATAAATTAATAAAAGAATTGTGGGAAAGTGACTATTCTTAATTACAGCCAGATGACATTTGGGATGGATGTGTATCTTACAAATCAGCACTCTTAAACACCTCATCATAAAAGTGTACTTTAAAATGTTTATAATTGCTTTTTGACTGTTCTTAGAAAAGTCATAGCTTAGAGGTATGCAAATTAATTAATTAATTAAAATTGTTCTAGCAAGCACATATATCAACTATTGTCGGTTACGCTGTGTTACCAACAACTCGCAATTTCTGGGTTTGCTGTGGCCCGCGATAAACCCGCAAATTAGATGAGGGAGAGAGGCCCATAGCTTTGCACGGTTGCGCAGGGGTAGCGCATGCGCATTGCTCGACATGAGCTGCAAATTGCGCACTGGGGTAGTGCATGCACATTGCGCAGAGGGGTAGCACATGCGCATTGCGCAGTGGGGTAGTGCATGCACATTGTGCAGTGGGGTAGCGCATGCACATTGCGCAGTGGGGTAGCACATGCGCATTGCGCAGTGGGGTAGCGCATGCGCTAGGCGAAGCGGGAAGTCAAGCATGTGCAATGCGCAAAGCTCAAAATCACAGAGAGAGGAGGAAAGGGGACACAGGGAGAGGGAGGGGGGAAGAGACACAGGGAGAAGGAGGGGGAGAGAGACACAGGAGAGGGAGGGGGAAAGAGACACAGGGGAGGGTGAGGGGGGAGAAGAGACACAGAGGAGGGAGGGGGGACAGACACAGGGGAGGGAAAGAGATACAGGGAAAGAGACACAGGGGAGGAAGAGACACAGGGGAGGGAGAGGGGAAAGAGACACAGGGGAGGGAGAGACACAGGGGAGGGAGAGACACAGAGGAGGGAGAGCGGTGAAGGAGACACAGGGGAGGGAGAGAGACATGGGGGAAGAGACACAGTGGAGAGAGACAGGGAAGAGACACAAGGGAGGGAGAGGGGGGTGAAGAGACACAGGGGAGGGAGAGGGCGGGACAGATACAAGGGAGAGAGACACGGGGGAGAGACACAGGGGAGGGAGAGACACATGAGGGGGGAGACACACAGGGGAGGGAGAGGGCGGAAGTGACAAACATGAAGGGACAGGGGGGAAGAGACACAGGGGAGGGAGAGGGGGGACAGACACAGGGGAGGGAGAGGGGGAAGAGACACATGGGAGGGAGAGGAGGAAGGAGACACAGGGAAGGGAGAGGGGGTGAAGATACATAGTGGGGAGGAGACACCGTGGAGAGAGACGGGGAAGAGACACAAGTAGGGAGAGGGGTTGAAGAGACACAGAGGAGGGAGAGGGGGGAAGAGACAAATGTGAAGGGACAGGGGGGAAGAAACACAGGGAAGGGAGGGGGGACAGACAGAGAGGGAGGAGAGACACAGGGGAGGGGGAGAGACAAAGGGGGGAAGAGACACAGGGGAGGGAGAGGGGGGAGAAGAGAAACAGAAGAGGGAGGGGTGACAGACACAGGGGAGGGAAAGAGACACAGGGAAAGAGACACAGGGGAGGAAGAGACACAGGGGAGGGAGAGGGGGGAGAAGAGGCACAGGGGAGGGAGAGGGGGGAGAAGAGGAACAGGGGAGGGAGAGGGGAAAGAGACACAGGGGAGGGAGAGACACAGGGGAGGGAGAGACACAGAGGAGGGAGAGGGGTGAAGGAGACACAGGGGAGGGAGAGGGGGAAGAGACACAGTGGAGGGGGAGAGACACGGGGGAAGAGACACAAGGGAGGGAGAGGGGGGTGAAGAGACAAAGGGGAGGGAGAGGGAGGGAGGGGGAGGAGACACACAGGGGAGGGAGAGGGCGGAAGTGACAAACATGAAGGGACAGGGGAGAAGAGACACAGGGGAGGGAGAGGGGGGAAGAGACACATGCGAGGGAGAGGAGGAAGGAGACACAGGGAAGGGAGAGGGGGTGAAGATACATAGTGGGGAGGCGACACAGGGGAGAGAGACGGAGAAGAGACACAAGTAGGGAGAGGGGATGAAGAGACACAGGGGAGGGAGAGGGGGAAGAGACAAAGGTGAAGGGACAGGGGGGAAGAAACACAGGGAAGGGAGGGGGGACAGACAGAGAGGGAGGAGCGGCCCAGGGGAGGGGGAGAGACAACGGGGGGAAGAGACACAGGGGTAGGGAGAGGGGGGAGAGACACATGAGGGGCGAGAAACACAGGGGAGGGAGAGGGCGAAGAGACAAAGGTGAAGGGATGGGGGAAGAGACACAAAGGAGGGAGAGGGAGGGGGGAGAGACACAGGGGAGGGAGAGACACATGAGGGGGGAGACACAGGAGGGGGAGGGAGGGGGAAAGAGACACAGAGGAGGTAGAAGGGGGAAATAGACACAAGGGAGGGAGAGGGGGAAAAGGAGAGGGGGGAAGCAGGCACAGGAGAGGGGGACAAAAGTAGAGGGGGGAGAGGCTCGCAATGAGTGCCAAAGGCGCTCGTTGCGGGGCCTGCGATGATTGCCGAAGGTGCTCTCTGTGAGGCCCACAAGTTGAGGGTTGGCCGAGGCCTGCAATGAATGGCAAAGACGGATTTGCAATGAACGGCGAAGGCGCTCAACGCAAGGCCCGCAAGGGGGAGGGGGAAGCCTTGCATTGTTTGGCAAACAGCATTGTGAGGCTGCACATTTTATTGGTGTCATTTTTGACGGGGAAGTCGCTATGTGTATATGGCAATAATAATGACAATGCCATCCTTTCCAAGGACTGACCGATACAATTTAAGCAGTGTGAGAAAAAACATTCATTTAAAGTCCCAATTCAGTTCTAGAAAGGAAAATATAACATACAAACTAAAGCAGTTATATAGAGTACCAACAAATTCTGAAGCAATGCTTTAGAGCAGTATGACAATGAATAATTTTTATTTTATTATTCATCTTTATTTATAAAAAGCCCTAACATGCTCCATAGATCTGAATACAGGGATAAAGTAATTAATGACACTATGACAATACAGTTATACATATTTTATATTATAGAACTTGAGGACCCTGCTCTTTAGCCAGCAATTAAGAGCTAATAAAACTTATAAAGAGCAATTTACAAAACTGAAGGCTTGCAAGATTACAGATTAAAGAAAATAATTGAAACAAAAAGTTGATCAAGATAGACATAAAAAGTGAGGTTGGGTAGAAGTGATTGAAGGGTTGATGGGGAAGAGAAAGGGAGGGAAGTTATTTCTTTGTAAGTCCTACAGAGTAAGAGCAAGAGAACTCAATAGATGGAGTATATGAGAGCACATTACACAGGGCTTGGAGTCATAAAGTTGCATGTGAGAGGTGTATTTAAAGTAGTCCAAGGAACAAAAAACATTGGGAACCCTTTTTAGGAACTATCATTAATCAGAGGTGTCTCCAAGCTCCAATAGAGGCATACAAATATGCTTTTTCTCATTAACAACTAGCTTTATTTCTCTTGCCTAATTATTCTCTTAGTCAGACACAACTTTTAAGGATGAATCTTCACAGACTTTTCATTAAAAATCAGAATGAAAACAGGAACTGTACCCAAGTTGGAAACCACTCCTCACAAAATAACCACTCCATCCAAAACCTGAAAATGAAAATACTCAGAGGTCAGTTTAAAAACACACAAGAAAGAGCTTTGAAATGAAAATGATAACACAGTTTAGTATGAAAAATGTGGGACTTAATGTAAATATGGAATTTTTGTCGCATTATCTCAAGTTCTTATAACCTCCTATCTGCCCGATATGATTTTTTTTCCTCTGGTTTCTTCCTGGTCTGCTTCTTTGTCTCCTTAAAGCTTTATGGTACCTTAACTCCCTATGACGTGAAAATATTTACAACCCTGTTTATTTACTCTGACCTACACTTATGCAGTCTTCTTCACAGCTGTCCAAAATAACTTTTTTTCTTTTTTTTCTGTTTTGTTTTTGTTTTACTGCAATACTCTGATTATTCATCTGGATTACTGGACATTCACGGATACCTCACTCTATAATATATATATATATATATATATATATATATATATATATATATAATGTATACATACAGTACATTGTGTATATACACACTTAGTATTAATCTTATAGTGTTCCTTAAAAATCCTATCATTTTTCTTAGTGTTCTTGCAGATATAATACATACAAAACCGATTAATATCAAGGCACACTCTATACTGCATAGTACATGGAGGTTTGCAGCACTCAAAAGTCATACAGTTCTCCTCCCTTGTCACGACAGAAGCATTGAGTGACGAGAGCAAGAAGATTAGTCCTTGTTAGACAAGAAAATTATTCTTCCATGTTTTGTCTCAAATTGTACTGCTGCCTCTTTAAACATGTTACCAATGCTATAAATACCATGCCCTGTGGCATAATGCTAATTATCCATACTTGAAAAACAGTTTGCAATGAATCTACAAATCCATTTTTCTTTTCATCATGGGGCTCTTAAAGCATGAAGAGAAATGTTGAAACAGCAATAATCAGTTCTTGTATGAATATGTAGTAATGTAGTTGACTTGATACAGACAGGGTGTGTTTGTCTAGGAAAGGTTTACTCATTCCGCAGTCAAATGCGGAATTAATATAAATGGCTTTTAGACAAAATGTTTGCAGGAAGAACTAACTAAAAAAATAAATACATTTTTCCATTTACTTTAGACTTCTTAAGATAAAAGTATATTCTTAAGAATAAAGTATGTCACCCAGGACACATTTGGGGTCTGTCAGCTTTCAGTTCAACAGTGGGTGCTTGGATACATCATGTGCCAAAATTAGGAGTGATGCCAGGTCCCTTCTGAGGTGCACTGGGATGAAGTCGGCCGGCAAGATCATTGGAGGTGTAAGGAACTGCTCACCAGTCCAGGACTGGATTGGCCATATTCTTTAGATTAAATGATTAACTGGAACGAAAACACAAAATAAGTGAGCAAATAGTGATGCTTACCTTTAGTACGAGGATCAAGTCTGAGAAGGACTAATAGATATGGATAATCTCTGAGGAGTTGAATAGCATGGAATGACAGACCCATTGGGTGACTGACAATGGGTGCAGAGCATTAGGCTGGTAGTGATGTTTGTTATCAAATGTGGTCATTCAAAAGGATATTTTTCACTATTCGTCTTTTTAAATCAGTATCCTATTGATTAGATTTCAGCAGTGGCGGAGCAAGAGAATTAAAGGCCTTGGTGCATCAACACACCCACTTCTGAGATCACTCTCTTCATTGCCGCCTACCATCCATTCTAATGACTCCCTGATTACTCATATCAGCTCACCCACTGATTTATGAGCCCTCTTTGATATGAGCCCTCTTTGATACTCTGCCCCCCCCCCCTCGATGCCATACCCATCTGTACAGCCCCTCACTTATAACCCTCTCTGTGATTCCCAAGCTTACATTTGTGGTTCAGTGATTTCACCCATGTATCCCCCTTCCACATTCCTCATCCGATTTGCTCCTCCTTCTGGCCAGGCAGGGAAATCCCAAATGACGTTATCCGATGTACGATAACATAATAATTGAAGTTGAAAAAAAACATTTAGTCCATAAAGTTCAATCTTTTCAAATCTCCTGTGAACCTTGTAATATGTGGATTAATTGTTAATCAATTGATCCAGAGAAAGGCAAACAAAAAACTTGACTGAAACATTGAAAATTGTCTCATAAAGGGAAAAAAAATCTTTCGTGACCCCAAAATTCTGGCAATCGGATTACTCTTGAGATCAATACCTCTCCTTCTCCTTATCTCCCACCTCTCCTCTTTTCCTCCCCATATCTCCCTCCTTTTCAATCTTCCCAGCATAGAGTAAGCCAAACTGGTATATTCTTTCAAAGTTTGCTATAGAAAATCAGAGAAAGGGTGATAATCCAAATTTTCAAGAAGGGGATGAGAAAAAAATTCTTTGATAAAATAGACACTATTGAATTCGATTTATATAGTCTGGGGCATAATTATTTATTATTTTTATATTCCTAATCTCTTTTTTAGAGAGTCAAGGTTCTAAGATTTATATTAGATTCATTGAACTCCCTCTCTTGGCTGTGGAATTATAGGTATTATAGGAATATAGGTTCCTATGTAAATCTTTGCAAAATCAGTTACAAGTGCCGTAGCAGCACAATAAATCCTACCTAGCTATGTAAATAACTAAAACATTGCGAGAAAACTGCTACGGGTGACGGCTACGAGTGAACTTCACGACAAAGCTGAAAAGCAATGCAAAAATCTCCATTGATTTTTGCACTGACAATAAATTACAAGTTACTCCCTTACACTTTGACACCCAAACACAATGCTAATAAGATTTTACGATCACTTGCAAATAAGGGCACTGGGTAACTGCAAAAAGCAGTAGAAAGATTTACGAGTGCCAAAAACCACTCGCAAGTGGTTTTCAAACTCTTGCCGAGTCCCCCAAAAGCATTTAAAGTTATAGTATAGCACAAAAAGCACTACAAAATGATGACATTTCAAAATGATTTGACACTTAACAGTCCAATATCAACATATGTATATGTAATTAAACATATAATATGTTAGCATTAAGCCAGTTTTATTATACAAAATCCAGGGTAACACACAATCCAGTGTGTTAAAAGACGTCACAAAACCACGTCGCCTCGGAACAAATGCTCTGATACATTGTCTAAAAATATATCATATGTTAACACAAAATAAACACATTTCTACTGAGTAAAGCTAGAAATACAATTGTCACAACTTTGTAATATCAAAATATATTTTTAATTAAAAAATAATTACTTTAAATATATCGCTAATGTTTCAATGGAGCTGCAGTTACGGCAGTTGTATGTCACTTCACACTCATTATAATATTTATGATGTTCGCATTTCCTATTGGATCCTAGGCTCCTGTTTCATCCGTAAAGTTTGTTTTGGCTGCTCCCAGCTCTAATCTGGGGGAGAGAAAGATTTACATTTTTCAAGATTCACTCAACACAGGGTCTCTACCAGATGACTGGGGAAAAGCTGATGTGATACCTATATTTAAAAAGGGAGCAAGAGCAAATCCAGGGAATTATAGACCAGTGAGCCTCACTTCTGTAGTGGGGAAGCATTTAGAAGGGTCAATAAGGGATAACATACAAGAATATGTCTATTTTAACAGGATTATAAGTAGGAGTCAACATGGATTTCTGAGGGATAGGTCATGTCAAACGAATCTAATTAGTTTCTATGAGGAGGTTAGTAGGAACCTGGATCAAGGCAACTCAGTGGATGTAGTCTTTTTGGATTTTGCAAAGGCTTTTGATACAGTGCCACATGGGAGACTATTGTGCAAACTAAGAGATACAGGAATTGCAGTAAAAATCTGCTCATGGACTGAAAGCTGGCTAAAAGACAGGAAGTAAAGGGTTGTTGTAAATGGAACATACTCCGATTGGACTAATGTGGTAAGTGGGGTTCCTCAGGGTTCAGTATTAGATCCTCTCCTTTTTAACATTTTTATTAATGACTTAGTGGTAGGATTGGAGTGTGGTGTCTCCATTTTCGCTGATGACACAAAGTTGTGCAAGGTAATTAAATCAGATAATGATGTTCTTTCCCTCCAAAGGGATTTACATAGAATTGAGGAATGGGCATCTAAATGGCAGATGAGATTTAATACGAATAAATATAAAGTTATGCATCTGGGAATGAAAAATAGCCATGCAATTTATAATCTTAATGGAGCAAATCTAGGGGTATCAGATATTGAAAGGGATTTGGGAGTCCTTGTGGACAATCACCTAGGTAATAATGCTCAAAGCCAAGCAGCAGCTGCAAAGGCAAATAAAATATTAGCATATATTAAGAAGGGTATAGAAGCCAGGGAAGCAAATATAATTCTGCCACTATACAAATCTCTAGTACGCCCTCATTTGAAATATGGAGTACAATTTTGGGCACCACTTCATAAAAAGGACATTTTAGAGCTGGAAAAGGTACAGAGGAGGGCAACAAAACTAAAAAGGGGAATGGAGGGGCTAAGTTATTATAAAAGACTAACCTAATTAAACATATTTTCTCTAGAAAAAAGGCATCTAAGAGGAGATATGATTACCTTATATAAATACATCCAGGGTCAGTATAAAGATTTGTCAGGGGAGCTTTTTGTGCCATGAGGTTTTCAACTGACAAGAGGACATCCCTTGAGGTTAGAAGTCAAAAGATTCCACCTTAAAGAAAGAAAAGGGTCCTTCACAGTAAGGGTGGTTAATCTGTGGAATTCTCTACCAGAGGAGGTGGTGACAGCGGATTCGATAGATAACTTTAAAAGGGGACTAGATTTATTTCTAATTAAAAAGGGAATTCAGGGTTATCATGGATAACAACCAATTAATTAATAGTTAATCCCATATTGCAGATCAGAGGAGATCTTAAAAGGTTGAACTTGATGGACTGAAAGTCTTTTTTCAACCTTAAATACTATGTAACTATGCAACATTAGTGTAGAAGTTAGGGGGAAAAGGTCCCGCAGCCAATTAATAGCGGTGCCCTATAAGCACCTGATTTACATAAGGCTCATAAATATTATCAGGAGTATGGAGTCCCATGAAAGGGAATGGGGATTAAGCTTGACTTAAATGCATTATAATGACTGAATTGTATGGATTTTTGCTAGGTATGTAAAGTTAGAAAATTTGTAATGCCTTAATGTTGCATAATACAATTTATTACAAAAAAAAAAGAAAAAGGTTTATTTTTTGTTTTACATGCAACCAAATTAACAAATATACCTGAATAGCTGAATGTCTACTGAAAAGAAAACTATTTTTATATGTAAATACAAATACTCTGGCAGTAAACTTGACTACACACGTGTAGCAAAATGGTGCAAATTTGTCTAGCCCCTTGGTTCAGAAAAAATGTCCTTAACCCCTGGCACTGAAAGAGTAAAACTGCTGCCATTTTATGCAAATTTATAATTCTGTGATTGTGGGGGAGGAGAGGGTAAAATGTGTATCTATCTATCTATTTAGAGTATGGATGACATTCA
>CM050166.1:120346064-120348564 GCA_027410445.1 Discoglossus pictus | reverse complement strand
TTCAGAACACATAATAAAAATATGCAGAACACACACCCTTATACACCAAGCCAGCAAGAAGTGAGGAAGATATAAGCCTGGAATCCTTCAGACACAAACCATCGCTGGTAAAATAGTTTTCCCTAAAAATGAGCTCATGTTCATGACTTATACCACTGTGAATGTTGTTAGTCTGTTATATACTTCACAAACATATGACACTTTCCACAAACTACAGCAGTAGTAAAAATTCAAGGTAGAAAGAAAGCATTCCGAGCTAGAGAGGTGGTAAGGATTGGAGCAAGAATATCCGATGAAGAAAGCGAAGGGTGATACCGTTTCTTGAAAATAGATAAATTCATTTCATTAGACCAGGGATTGCTAAATGACAGAAAACTTACATGTAGCAGGATTATTTCAGAAGTCAGAGACAGGTGAAAAAATATATAGATAACAGCACAATAACTGCATCATCACCATCGCAAAATCTGACAGCTGCTGGCCGAGAGATGGCGCCGCCGATTTTAGCATATAAGGCGCGCCGATAGAAGAGGCCTTGAGCTATGAGAGGCGCGCCCGAGACCCTGGGGGGTCGAGTGCCCGCGCCGAACATAGCGATGGCCTCGCTGTCGATTCAGCACCGTCAATTTGCGCCACATCGAAGGGGGGATAGTTCTTTGCCTTCCCTGGAAGTTGACGGCGCCTGAAAACTCCCAGCGCCCTCTGGCAGATGGCACCTGTAACTGCAGCTTTCAGTGCTGCAGAAGAAATGCGCAGGCAAAGAGGGATAGATCCAAAAACTGTAGTAACATTTTATGAGCTATGACTCCCAGGGTTTTTTAATTCATTATATAGCTGTATAATAAGGAGAGAGAGAGAGAGAGAGAGAGAGAGAGAGAGAGAGAGAGAGAGAAAGAGGGAAAAACATCATCTTTATACAAGTATATGAAACATAAAGGACAACATTGTCAAGATTTATTTTTTCATCAGAGCGGAGACACTTAGTAAATATATATATATATATATATATATATATATATATATATATATATCCATACAGATTACACGCTGTTTTCTTATTAGTGCAAGCACAACATGTCCTGTGCACTTTGTACTGACTGCAAGGGCAGGAGGATATAGAAAGGCTTCAGGTGGATTAAAATGGGCAAACTACAGAAATTATTGTTTATGCAATTGAAAGTTGTATTTTTCATGTATAATATTAAGAAAAAACTGTTTAAACTTAATTGAAACCATCAAATGAATGCCACCAAATGCACAGAGCATACTGTAAAACGCAGGTTTCAATGCATACAGCTATTTTACTGCTCATTGGCTGACAGTGACAAGCCCCCTAGGGCAGTCTAACATTTGAATGAGAATATTTTGTTTTCTGAGATGTTCTTTTTAAAAACAAAAAACACACTGTAACATGTTAATATCCTCTTTCCGAAGGAAAGAAAAAAAAAAATCTTAAGAGGATTTTATACATATGGTATGAAGGTATAATAGTTATGTTGTTGTTCAGTTATTCAATTGTGTCCAACTTTTCATTACCTATGGACTGCAGCACGCCAGGCACATTTTATTTTTGGTTGTGTTTATCTATAAGGAATTCATGGCAAAGATACTGGAGTGGGTTGCCAGTTCCTTCTCCAGTGGACCATGAGTTATTTGTATGACCTCTCAGCTATAACCTGCCCATCTTGGGTGACCCTACATGGTATAGCTCACAGCTTCATTTAGGTACACAAGCCCCTAGTGATCCAGAATGGGATAATAGTTATATCCATAGCAATTTCAAAGGAAGCAATCAGTTTTGTAGCAAATCAATCATTATGATAATTATATATATACTAGAATATTGCCCGTCAAAAAATGACGGCAATGAAATTGTAAGTGAGCTAAGGGTGTTTGGTGTATATAATGTGGCTGATGTAGCATCGTTCATTTTCGATGTCGTGCAAGTTTTTAGTAATATTAGTTTTCTATGTCGTGCGAGTTTTTCGGAATATCCGTAGCTGTTTAGTGGGCTTTTTCGGAATATCCGTAGGTGTTTGGTGGTGTTTTGCGTGTTTAGGGACCTTTAGCCTCGTTTTCGTTTTGTTCGGCAGCCATTTTTTCTCTCGCTTAGGTGATTTTCGGGTGTCCAAACTCTGAAATTTGTGCTTAAATGGAGGTGTAACTTCGCTTGCAGAGGTCCTCGGTGCCCCCCCCCCCTTGCTGTGATTAACCTTTTTATGTGTTTGTTGTTTGTATTTGTTGTGTTTGTGATGTTTTTGGGGTTGCGCAGATTGCGTCCTTGTTTTCTAATCTCGTAGGTGTTTGGTGGTGTTTTGCGTCTTTAGAGTGCTGTAGCCTCGTTTTCGTTTTTTTCGGCGGGCATTTTTTCTCTCGCTTAGAGAATTTTTTAGTGTCTAAACTGCTTTAATTTCAGTTAAATTGAGGTGTAAGTTTAGTTTTCGAGGTCCTGGGTGCTCCCTCTTGCTGTAGGTAAGCTTTTTATGTATTTGTTGTGTGT